>VMOF01000320.1:2117164-2138799 GCA_011764245.1 Trialeurodes vaporariorum
ACAACCCTCAGTTCGTAAAAATTTGTTTCTGGACCCTCACCCTGCCTTAAAAAATGCTGGGGAAAAAAAATGTTAAATTCAAAACTAAAAAATATAAACAAAACTGGGAAAGAAAAGATTAAAATTTAAGCTAACCCCCTCCAAACTCAAAAGTTTCATTTGGATCAACACTTCAACCAACTAGGAGAACGCGCCGGTTTGACATTTTATTTTATCGGACGAAGCTCACTAAAAATGAAAAAAAAAAATATAGAAAAACAAAAAACAGAAAAAAAAAAACATGAACAAAAAACTAAAGGAGATTAGGACAAAATGCGCATGAAAAGGGGAGTGCGTGAGGAAAAATCTTGAGTTTTGATTAAAAACGGATAACAAACGGGGGGGGGGGGATTCTCGTTGACCCTTTGGGGGGTAGACCCGAAGATTAACAAGGTGCGGCTTGGGAATGGCGAATTAGGGATTTTTATAGTTTTACTGCCGATGACTTGATTGCTCTCCCGAAAGCACCGAATGTCATCATCAAACGGGTTTTTTTATACAACAAGCTATTAAATTTATCACTTTATGGTGCAGACTCTTTTTTTTTTCGTCCGTTCGTCGAGGTCACGGAGTGTTGCGCTGAGCCACCGATGGATGTTTTTTGTCTCCTTCATCATCCAACATCCACCAATTTTGAAATAGATACCGTTTATTGGTGCTCTCACGCTTCTACAAAACGGGAACGCTGAGATCGGCTGACTCACATTTTTCCACGATTGCTTCTCTCAGTTCCAAAATAATGTTTGGTTTCGAGCAAAGAAGTATAGCAATAGAAAAGCTTACATGATACTTACAAGTTCTACCTCAAAGAGATGTAGATATAAAAAACGACATGATGTGTCTGCGACATCACCATACCATCGGCGTTAATTTTACAAATTTTTTAAAGTTCCAGGATAATTCTCCGCCTATAATTGCACTTCATCGTCGCTCTCGTATGTATTTTGAGACGCTGATTTAAACAATTCTATCTTCTAATATATAAAAGCGTAAGGGGGACACACTCACTGACTCGTTTTCATTCATCAGCGTATCTCCGATCTGACCGGACCGATCGGGACGAGATTTTCGGGGACCTCCGCCCCCCCGGATTCAGGTCAGCTAAGAAAGCTTTCCGCGATCCGCCGGTCCCCGCCGAGTTATCGCGGTCCGAAAGTCGCGTTTTTTCCCCTAAGGACAACGGGTGCGAGAGAGAGTGCGAGCGAGAAGCAGATAGGTTTGGTCATTTTGGTGTCAGATTTTATATCCTCTTCTTCCTCTTTTCGTCAGCTGATCCGGCGATTATTTCCCATTGGCGTGTTAATTTTTTCTTTTTTTTTTTTTTTTTTTTTTAGTTGCGCGAAGGATGGTATGTAACGAGTTGCGACTTCTTTGACTATACGGGTGTAACGAAAGTCGCGGTCTTGATTGTACGGGTGTAACGAAACTCCGTTATCTCCCATTTGGGATTTTTTTTTTTTTTTTTTTTTTTTTTTTTTTTTTTTTTTTTTTTTTTATTGATGTCGAGTTAACTTTGTTATGTCTTTTGTGTTGAGTTGAGACAAAAAGTTGCGTTTTGGATTAAGTTTCATAAATATGGATGACAACTATTTTGGGCAATCCCACTACCCCCAATTCCCCCGTTCCCCTTCCATCAGTTTTGACGAATATTCATTAATTCATGTTAAGCGTGCCGTATATATACGGTACGCTTTTTGTTTTCATTTTCATATCTAATATATAAGTCCAATCCCTTTGCTTATGGCAAAACCTTGGCGGGAAAGGTTTGAAAATTAAAAACGAGTTTTCTTAGAACTGGTTTCATTAATCATTAATTTATTGCTAAAATCCAGGAGGTCTCGGCGTCTATTTTCTTAAAATTGTAAAAGTTTGGTATTCCTGTTAATTTCAATAAGTTATTAAGCGTCAAAGTCGAATTCCTTTGAACGAGATTTCCATACAGGTCCAGCAACCTAAGTCATTTGTCCCAACCTATGAGTCAAAATTCCAAGGCAGGAGGGGGGTGGAAACATCTCCCGCAGGAACCCTCTTTGCCCCTCGCCTTTGGGCTCCATCGGTCACAAGATTTCTTCACGGTGCATTAAGCGGTCGGGCCCGACCGCAATAAATGTGTCAAAATCTATTTGACGAGGGTTTCGAAAAGAAGTGACGGCGAGGTATTGATGAAGAGGGGGGGGGGTATAGAAAAGAGAGGGACTCATTCATATCCTAAAGTAGGCTGTTTAGTGATGACGTCACGATCAGAATTGGTTCCAAACAAATGCTCTATCTCTCACTCTCGTTGTTTTACCTATAAGAAATCAGATCCAAATTTTCGAACGCAAATTCATGCTAGTTAAAGAACAGTTTTCTCAAATTTTATTGCACCGTTAGATTCCACGTATTTTAAAGTATCTTTTCACTCTAGCATAATTCCTAACAGATCACAAGCTAATTTACAATCACAGTTACAGCGAAAGTTGTTCTACATTTTGTCCTCGTCTTACTCACGGTCTCTTAGGGGAGTATCACCGCCATGACACTCAATCATTCCAACTTCTCTTCGTATCGAAGCTATTGTTCGAGGCATCACACATGTCGTCGCCTATATCCAAAAATTTTGTGCTCATAAGAAACTGTGAGTGTGACAAGGACAAAACATAGGACTTTCTTCGAATAACTGTGATTGTGCATTGATGCGCGATGTTTCAAAAAGTTTGTGGTAGCGGGCTCATATTTTATCACTGAGAAAAAAGTGGCTGTTAAAACTGAAAGAATAGAACCATAGATGATTTCGCCTTATTTCAATCATGAGACCTATCGTTGCTATAGTCAGCGCGCTTGAATCTACACGAATTCCGATTGTCTCTATGGAATTTCGATTATTCCTATCGGAAAAAAAGCGCGGGAATATATATCCTATCGGAAAATTCATTGAAACAATCGGAAATTTTTATAAGGGACGTGGAACCCAATGGTGTGATAAACATAACTGGTGCAAAGAACATGTTGTTTACTAGCACTTGTATTTGAAAATTTGGATCGTGTTTCATATGGGAAAACCCACGAGAGCGCGAGTGAGGCGGAGCCTTTTTTTGGAACCAATTTTTTTCATGACGTCACACTTAACAGGTCTTGGTCATTAGAAACATTTGAAATTCTAGGGGATCGGCAAATTGAAAACCCCTTTATGAGCGTCTATGCAATCAAGCGATTTTTGAGGAAATTTTGGGCGTTTTGTTGAAAAAAAGGTTTTTAAAATCCAGAACAAAGAGAGGGGGGTAAAATTCGCATTAATAGCTCTAAAAAGTCAGAGGGGCTGTCACGTGTCTTCCACCCCTGGACAGCCTCCTCGCTGCGGCTATGGAATTGACTCTGGAATAACTTATTTACCGATCCTAAAAAGTTTCTCGCGTGTACAGTATTTTTTACTGGAAGCTTCTTCAAATTTGGAAATTATAGGTCCATATGGAACTTTGCTTTTCCAACACGAAAAATGATATCGACCGACGGCAACAAAAAAAAAATAATATTACAATGCGTTATAATAAATAATGGCTTAGTTTTAACTGTAAACTTTCGATACTTTTCAAGAAAATAAATGGGGGAGGGGGAATTAAAATCATCAAACGTCTTAAACCTCCACACCTACTAATCTATACCCTAGAATGCTTGACGTGTAAAGGGCACCTGAAATGGTTAGTTCTGTATATTAAAGGATTATTTTTTCATGAATTCGCAAGTGTTCCATTTATGTATATTACATATCTACATCGTGACAATCGCAATAAGTGCTGACAGCACCTAAAACGGAAAAAAAAGAAAAAAAAACTGTTTATTATTTAGAATCACGGCTTTTCCGAAAATGACACTCTTTGACTTCAAAAGAACGCAACCTCATTTTGATCCCTGAACAAGCCGTTTAAAAGGTGGAGGGATTTAGAAATATCTATTGTCTATACTTTATGTGGGTAAAAAAGATCGAGCCATATCAAATAATTTTCTCTTTTCAGCTTTCAATGGGTTTGTTGCAAACTTTTGCTACAGCGCTATAGAGTTTTGATTTTTATGTGAAATCGCCTGAAAATTACATTGGCGGCATCAAATAGTCATAAAATCCATTAATAAACCCCAAAACGCATTATAAAGAAAGCCAAAATGGCAGTCGTAAAGCCGAACAATCTGTGCACGCGCATACGACGAACATCAAAGACAGGCGATTTATTTTCCCCCTTTTTTGTTGAAAGGGGGGGGGAAGAAAATATCTCTACAATCAAACTGTGATTTTAAAAATTTGCATGGTCAAGATGTTGTGTTCTGTGAAGGGTGGCGGCGAGCAAAATATCAAGAATATAGGGTGTTGCAAAACTTAAGTGCCAAACTTATGGAGTGTATTTTTGGGGTCAACATATACCTATATAAGGCTTTATTTTCTTACATGAATATGTGCTGCAAATGTTTCTCTTCTGAGCTAGAGCCCTCCAAAGTTTTGAAAACAAAAAACAAAAACAATAAAACAACGCCTTTGACTCATCTCCTTTTAGATACATCTGATCTTTATTTTTTTTATCATTTCTCACCAAAGAAGCTCAATTGGACAGCACTTGTCACAAAAGAACTGAACGACTTTATGATAAAAATTTAGTTTTGATTGATAGACCTAGCAATACTGAATCTCGAAGCAACAAATGCTTCTTCTAATGACAACTATTTCCCGTCAAAATTCCAGGTAAAAGTGAGCTGGTGAGCCTCATTGAAGTCATTGTCCATATGATGAAAAATTTAAAAGAGAACTCGGTTCCTTTTTTTTAAACCTTAATCCGAGTCACGTAAGGAACCAACTCCGACTTGGTTCCTTTTATAGAATTGGGAACGGACTTAAGTCCGGATTAACGGATTTTATAATATCAACAGTGTAAACCAACTCTGCCGTTTGGTTTCTCTTAGAGATTCGGTTTTTGTGATTATGCCAAACAAAAAGAAGAAAGGAACCAAGTCACTTTAAACGCTAAAAAATTTAAATAGGTACCTTTCCTGCATAGAAAATTCCACTTTTCCGGTGTTGAAATGCAAAAACATAACACGGTAGTTGAATGAAATCAAAACGTAAGTAATTTCGAGTTTTTTGTTTAAATGCTAGCTCTTCAACTTTGGACTCAATTTTCTCGAGATCAGCTCCATGTCACGTGGTTCCTCTTTGATGAATTATCATTGCTAGCAAAAGCATTAAAGCTGTTCAGACTTTAGTGGCACGCTTTTCCAACACCTGCGTGTTGGAATTTTCCCTGCTTGTTTTTTTTTCCTTAGTCCTATCCCCCTCCCCTCTCCCAAAAACGGGCGTGCCCCCCTCCCCTTCCCGCGCCGAACTTTTGAACGAGTTGAGATAAAAAGTTGCTGTTTGGATTAATCTTCATAAATATGGATGGCAATTATTTGGGGGGGTCCCCCCATTCCCCCCCGTCCCCCCCCTACCCACTCCCCCGTGCCCACTCCCCCCCCCCCCCCCGCCCGTCTAACTTTTGAACGAGTTGAGATAAAAAGTTGCAGTTTTGACCAATATTCATTATTCCGGAGGTTTTTGTTTTAGTCCTATCCCCCCTCCCCCCTCCCAAAAACGGGCGTACCCCCCCCCCCCCCCCCCCGCCGAATTTTTGAACGAGTTGAGATAAAAGGTTGCTGTTTGGATTAATCTTCTTAAATATGGATGATAATTATTTTGGGGGAGTCCAGCCCCCCCCCCCTCCCATTCACCCGTGCCCCTTCCGTCTAATTTTTGAACGAGTTGAGATAAAAAGTTTCAGTTTTGACCAATCTTCATTATTCCGGAGGTTTTTTTTTGTAGTCCTATCCCCCCTCCCCCCTCCCGAAAACGGGCGTGCCCCCCCTCCCCCCCGTGCCGAACTTTCGAACGAGTAGAGATAAAAAGTTGCTGTTGGATTAATCTTCATAATATGGATGACAATTATTTTGGGGGAGTCCAAACCCCCCCCCCCCCCCCAATTCCTTTTTTTTTTACATTGTTGAAGACAATGTAAAAAAAAAAATAATAATTAATTAAAATGAATTTGAGTGTTGGCTATTCACTGAGAAACGTTTTTAAATCAAAAGTTTAAAGTTGGAGGCAATTTTTGTTTTGATTTGAAGGAATGAAATTGAAAATTGCCAAAGATTATCGGTCTAGGTGCGCCTACACTTCTAAAAACTACCTCTACCCCTTTACAGACCAGATTAGTTTAAAAGAACGCCACTCTTTCGCTTACATTTGGGGAAAATAGTTAACTGTTCGTACTCGGGGGAGTTAAAATTGCCTATACGATGAATTGAAGGCGCCCAAGGAAAACTTATCATTAAAGTGATTTTTGACTACATCCAAAATGACGTATAATCAGAATCATAGATGGAATTAAGAATGTGAAATAGAGAGGGAAAAAACGAGTACACTCGGACTTGGCCCATTACGGATTAAAACGATTCATTACATTCCAAGCGCGATCCGACGGATTTCGGTTCTGCGCCGTGCGAAGCATGGGTAGACTGCTAGTTTTACATAAAATTTTAAATTACAGCCTCTTAGCAAAAAATTCGAAATTATGGAAAAAGTATGAGTTTTGAGTAAAAACCAAGGCTAGATTTGAAATCAGCGGGTCAAAATGCTTAGAATTTCTAGCGAGGAGGAGAGAAAAAGGTATCTTATTATGATGAGAAAACCTGCGGTTTTACGTTCATGACGGCCGGACACACTATGCCGTTAAGGCTTAAAAAAAACCGCAAAGTGCGACAGTGTGCTGGTGATCTGATGCTGGCTTGTTTGCCACATATTTTTAACCTTATAAACCAAAATGCGTATAATTAATCCAGTGGAAATATGCTTTAAATGAAAGCGCAGGTGTTTTAAAGTGGCTGTATCTGGTAACGGAAATTTTAAAGCAATTTATTCAGGTGTCAATCTGTCCTTTTCTAACACACACGTTCTAACGGGAGAAGAGAGATGAATAGATTCCTGGATCCGCTATTGCTATTACGCGGACATGGGCGGATACAGAAATTTGCTTATCTCTCTCTCTCCGGTCATTTGAACTCATGGGACAGAAAAGGATAGAAGAGGAGCTGTTATCACGTGACTTTAGCCCCTATTTATGTCCTTCACTGGTCCTTCTGTGGTCCACTTTTGTTAAAAATTTCCATTCGCTTCGTAGCTTCAAACTTTTTAACCACTTAGCCAAACCCGAGTATAATCGTTTTTTCCCTGAAAGTCTAAAGTCTATTTCACATTGCATCATTCTTCATTTCCCAACAAACGCGATAACATATGAAAACACCTACAAGACAAAGTCCCGTCGGGCGACTTCAATCCGTCCTATAGGCAATTCCAACTCTCTCGAGTACGAACAGTTAACTATCTCCCCTATAAAAACGGAGTAGTGGCGGTTTTTTTTTTTTTTTTTTTTTTTTTTTTTTTAAAAAATAAGCTTGTCTTTAAACGGTTAATGGTGCAATTTCTAAACTGCAACTACCGCATTGGCGGATACAAGAATTTGCCCTTCTCTCTCTCTCCGGTCATTTGAACTAATGGGATAGAAAAGGAAAGTAGAAGGGGTCATCACGTGATTTTAGCCCCTATCTCCGTCCTGTTCTAGCGCGCAAGCATTCAAATGGTAAGAAAGAGAGAAAAAGTCAAATTCCTGTATCCTCGTATATAATTCAGGACCACGATCGTGAGAAGGCTGCGAAGTATAAGCGCAGAGTCCTAACACGGTCTCGTCGCGTCGTATCGATTTATAGCTAATCGACTAAGTAAGTCTAATTCTGGTTGTATCGACATGCGACACAAAGCTGAGTCGAAAAGACAAGGCGCGCGTCAAGTGAAGCCGAAGCTATAAGCACTCAGGCAGGACGCAGGACCAGGACTCAAGGCGAAGGACTCCTCTCTCGCTCCTCTGGTTCGGGAGCTCGTATTCATATCCATGAGTTTTTAGTTGGGGGGGGGGGGGGGCGCTAAGCCTCGAAAAACTTTCGGCTCCGCTGCGGTTTCATGTTTCTCTCATTATATTTTCGTCACGCTTTTTAGATGAAGCCTTTTCCTCACTCCCCCTTTCTCTCTCTCTCTCTCTCTCTCTCTCTCTCTCTCTCTCTCTCTCTCTCTCCTCTCTCTCTCTCACCCGTAAGCTTTTTGTGCTTTAAACCCTTTAAGAGTTTGTTGTTTTTCAGGTTTTCCTAGATTAAAACTTTTCCATCTGCAACTCCTGCAACGCTCGGAGCTTTTTCCTCCACCGACGCGATGGCTCTCTCTCTCTCTCTCTCACTCTCTCACTCCTTCTCTCTCTCCTCTCTCTCCTTCTCTCTCCTCTCTCACCGTCAGTCCCCCCCTTCCCTCACACTTCTTGCCAGATTACCCGACGGATTACGATTTACGTCTTATGGAGCTCTCTCATAGTCCTATCTCGGCATCGTTTTTCCCATCCATCGTTAAGCGAGAGAATGTGGGGGAGGGGGAGGGGGGAGTTGGGCCCTTGCATCGCAATGCTTCCTGTCGATCCTTTTTCCTAGCTGAAAGTAGCAATCATTTTGCAATTATATCACGGAGTCACCTCAGCATGCGGATACACGTACAACCCTTTTATTTACGGAGGGAGGGAATTCAACGCCAAAATTGGGAAGGATCTCCCCCCCCCCTTTCTAATGTTATATCTCAGACAAGCAAGGTGGCCAAAAAAGACCGGGACCCAAATTTTGTATGGGACTCGCGCGGCGGTCCTCTTGACTGATGAATGTTGAAGACTTAGGTATTGCTTTTCAATGTTAAATTCTCAACAGTCAACATTCGGTGAGGACCGCGCCTGCGTCTGTCACATACAAAATTTTGGCCGAGTGAAGCATATGGCTGTTTGATTGTTGCAGCGGGAATGAATGGTATACGATTTCGGCCTCTTCAGATGATCAAAGTAGTAGACCCTTAAGTTAGCCGCAAGTGAACATCAGGTGATCAGTGTGCACCATCCACCACCCACAGGCGGATTCCAGCAATCTAGCAACTGCGCGTTCTACCCATTTGAAAGTGTGATAAAACAATCGATTCTTGAAGGGGCTATAGCCCCGTAATTAATCAATTATTTCTCTTGGGAACAAAAGGGAAGATTAAACTGTTGCCGGATTGCTGGATCCGCCTATGGTCCATCATACTTTGTTTTGTTCTACACTGATCATACCTATATTTGTTAGACCGTTCGTCTCGTACGCTACCTGGACCCTCGAGGCAATTTTAAACTTACCTAATACTAGGTACGTTTATTTTAACCCTCTAAGGGCCAAGTTGTTTCAAAAGACGGCACTCTTCTGTTTATAAACGGAAGGTAGTTAACTGTTCGTACTCGGGGGAGTTGGAATTGCCTATACGATACATTGAAGGCGCCCAAAGACATCTTATTTTGTACATGTTTTCATCAATAGTCGCGTTTATCCGGAATGAAGTTTGAAACAATGTGAAATAGACTAGAGAAGAAAAAGGAGTAGACTCGTGTTTGGCCTTTAAAAGGTTAAAGGGTAATTCTCCTACGATTATCGTGAAAGTTCCGAATCCTCACTTCCAATGGGGCTATTGCCACTTTTGCTATAAGCGATTTAATAGTCGATTATGGCGTAAAAACCTCAAAAAATAACGATGGCAGCACTAAAACTTCCATAATCCACTCCTAAACTCAATAAACGCAGTTATTTGCGGGAGCGTAATGGTGGCCGAAGGCTCTAACAATGGGAGATTCCTATCTGAATTTCTTCACTCTTTCTATGCTGACAAGGATGATTCACAGAGTAATTAGTCATCAGAGTGATGATCCACATCCGATGAATGGTACCGCAACACCAAGTGACACCGGTGTCAAATGAAAGTAGTCTCTTATTGGTCACTTCTTGATGGAGTTTCAGAATTGTTAGATGGGAATCTCCCATTGTTAGTGCCTTCGGCCACCATTACGCTCCCGCAAATAACTGCGCTTATTGAGTTTAGGAGTGGATTTTGGAAGTTTTTAGTGCCGCCATCGTTATTTTTTGAGGTTTTTACGCCATAATCGACTATTAAATCGCTTATAGCAAAAGTGTGCAATAGCCCCATTGATCGACAGTGCTGTTTCGTGGTATCGGTTATATGGGCTTGGGAAAAAAAACGAAATTGAGACCTAGGGCCCGAAAAATGTTGGGACTATAAATGGTCGCTTTCAGGAATTTGGAGCCGGAGCCACAGTCAAAGTTGAAATTTGCCTTTCTCCTGGAAAAAATAATGAATAATACTTTCAGAACTAAAATTCACTTTTCTGTAAATAGTTCAAGACGTTTTAGCGCAGACAGAAATGACTTTTCATGATTACAGTTTGAATTATTGCAATCGGAGCTTCGGAGCTGGAGCTGGTGGAGCTTCTCCGGCTCGCAGGGACAGGGGCGCCATTTCAGATTTTCCTTGGGGGAGGGGGGGGGCAAAGCTGACCAAAAATTTTGATGACCTTTTTTTTTTTTTGGCCATGCACCTTTAAAAAAGAAATTAATCCTCATATAGGGATAGTTGTTCGTTGAAAATTGATTTTTGGCCATTTTCGGCTATTTAAATTACCTTTTTTCGTCTTTTTCCCGGTTTATTCCTCTGCCGCTCTCTGACTTGATTTTTCGGCCACATTGAAAATCCTTGGTGGGGGGGCAATTGCCCCCCCCCCTGCCCCCCAAATGACGCCCCTGCGCAGGGATACGATCGCAATAACTCAAACTGTAATCATAGAAAGTCATTTCTGTCTGCGCTAAAACGTCTTGAAGTACTTATTGAGTAATAAATTTCAGTTGTGAAAGTATTATTCGCTGTTTCCTCCAGGAGACGTGCAAATTTCAACTTCGAGTGTGGCTCCGGCTCCGAATCCGAATCCGTGGTCGCTCTACATTAGTATGAGGATTCGAGCATTCAGCTTTTAGATAGCTTATATCCTCACCACACACCTAGGACGAGTACCATTTTGTCCCAACACTTTTTGGTTCCCGGTCATTCCTTTAAATGAACTTTGAGTGTGCATATAATTCCACTTATTAGTTTTCGAATCTTCCCAAAAAATTAAGAAAAAAAAACAAATAATAATAATCACTATGCCTCGCGTCGCAAATAAATTTCGTTCACCAACGGCAGCTGAAACTCTCGTTCATTCATCAAATTCCGCGAATTATAATCTGCGTGCTCACCGAACATCATGATTAGGTGGTTCTGGACCAGTAAACCGGATTTACGAGCGCCGAGAAAGAAGAAAAGGTGACGAGAGGGGGGGAGAAGTTTGAGAGGGGGGGTTAGACGGGGGAATGCATCTCTCTACCGAGGAGACTCCTTTCCACTCCTCAAAAGTCAGAGCATGTATTTTACAAAAGAGTGCGGGGAGGCGGAGAAAGAGCAGGGCCCGGTAGGGGGTGGTCGGGAAAGGGTGGGGGTGGAGGGGTGGTTAGGGGTGGAGGGGGGAGGATTTGAGAACGCAACTCGAGGAGAAAAGTTTTGAAAATGTATTATGAAGAAGTATTAATTAGATGATTTTCATTTTCTCGATCGTGCGAGAGCCGGAATCGCAGGGTTGCCAAATCATACGGAAACCCCTTTTCATAACGTATATACACCGACAGGCATCAATGACCGCTCCGTCTGGCAACACTGCGTGGCCGTTCGAGCAGTAATCTCGACGAGTCCGTCGCGTCGCCGAGATTCCCGCCCCTCTCCACCACCAGCGCACCCTAGCGGCGCGGCGCGGCGATGGAGGGAAATATGTTGATGGTCCAGTCGTCGAAGAATAAAGCCTCGAGGGTTGGAAAATATTGTAGATTCTCTCCCCGGCCGCCCCCCTCCCCTCTCTTCCCACCTTATAGCGACCCTATGGCCCCGGCCTGATGCCCTCCCCTTCTTCCCACGTCCGAGCACCGCCTCGCGGCCTCTTTTGTCTTAGTTGTCAGTATATACTAGAACCTAAAATTTAATTATTTCCGGAATTCTCGAGTAATTAACCGAGATTGAACTTCACGAGCTGCCCTGGTGTACTTACATGCTTGCATCCTGTCACGTCCGTCGTCGAGTTTTCATGGCTTTGGACTCGCTGGCAGCGTTGTCAACTTTTTTGTTTGTTTTTATTTTTTACTACTAAAGACAACATTAAGACTAGAGACATGGAAAAAATAGGAAACGAACATAGTTTATCGGACAAAATCGTCGTCCATTTAACGTATAGGCATGGTTCCCAGATGATATGTCCTCTGCCTGAATGTCCAAAACTTTGTTGTCCAAAATTTTATTTGTCCAGTTATATTTTCGTCCAACCGTTCGCTAATGTCCAATGAGCTACAATGTCAGCGAATAAAAAGTCCATGTCTATAAAAAAATGTTCAAAGGTTCATATTTAATGACAGTACAATTTTTGTATTCTTGTCTTCTATATAAAGCTTAAAATGAATCCTCCTGTGAAGATTGTGCATATTGTTCGTCCAATCGTTCAGTAGATAATAACTGTTCAGATACATTTGAATACTGATCGCTCGCAAAATTCATTTGCCCCTTAGACTTTCCGTGGACTTATAATCTCTGAGGGCGGCCGATCATTTACTTTATCGTTAAACCGATCGATAAAACTGTCTACGAGTGATGCTATTGGTCGAAAATTGTAAAACTTGGCTGTTGCTATGGTAACCATCGTTAAGAGTCGCGTTTTATAAAGGCTATTCATGAGTAACCTTTAAAAAACGGACACTATAACGATGGTTACCATAGCAACAGCCAAGTTTTACAATATTCGACCAATAGCATCACTCGTAGACAGTTTTATCGATCGGTTTAACGATAAAGTAAATGATCGGCCCTCTGGACATTTTAATACTGACCTTTTCTTTTTTTGGAAGTTTCCTCTTTGGACCTTATTTTTTGGACTTTAATGTTTTGGACATCAATTTTTGGAATTAGAAGTTTTGGACTTAAAAATGTGGACCTATCATGGCTGCGTATCATTTCCGCCCAGTTTTCAATTCCGCCCACTTTTATTTAAATTCCCGTAATTTTTTCATTCATTTGGCAACACCGCTAAAAGAAGGAAAGAAATATTTGAATAACTCACCGGTTATGGATTAATTATAGTTTAAGAAATTCGGTGGGTTGATCAGGATCGTCTAGACCATCAGTGACCGTTGGCATCACAGTATACTCATCTACACAGTAGCGAAACTCCATAGGAGCGCTTTGGCGAGTGTCGTTTTTCAATGTAATCAAATGGGAAAATTGAGTTGTTTACCATCCACCACCAGGGGGCGCCACCGTGCGTTTAATGAAAATCAAATGGAAGATGTTAGTGTTCACCATCCACCACCAGGGGGCATTTGCCGTTTTTCTAACATTGAGTTTCGGTACTGTGTAAGATAAGTATACGGTGGTTGGCATGACAGAAGTGGAGGGAGGATTTTTGACAATTGACAGCTCTTCTAAAACCTGGACCGGTGTAATCTATGGCCAAGTGTAGAGTGCATCCGTGGCGTATAGGATCATTTCTTCCTTTTTCACCTCATAATTTCTTATCTTAAAAACTTCTTTTTGTTTTACCGAGTTTATTTTTAGTAAAATGATAGGTTGCGCTTCCCTTAACTGCGTTATGGCTTCGTGGATATTTGGATGACTATGGTAAATTCAAAGTCTAATTTGCCGTCGTAGTTTTCTACTCCATTCGTTGTTGTTATGCAATCCCGAGTGAAAACAGGTGCCCACAATGAAGGTGGAAAAGTTTTATGGAGTGAATATAGTTTTCAGCCACGTAAGAAGCTTTACGGCCGTTGGCATTTTTAGGACAAGCAGCATCAAGCTAGGCAAAAGTCTCGGGAACATCCGCTAGCTTTAAATATGAGAGACAGCCACTGTTTTATTTCTAAAACCTATTTATTATCGTCGGATTTATAAAGGTAAGCGTGGAACAGATCTTTATAAGAGTGAATTCGCCTGTACCAACTTTGGCCTGATAAACATGACATCCATTCGATCAACTATCAGTAGTTTACACTCCAGTATCCTATGCGCTGTTGCCGAAACAATTATAAGCAACATTAAAGTAGGCGGAAACGATAATGTCGCAAAACTGTGAAAAAAAAAAGTGGGCGGAAATGATACGCAGCCCCTATCATATGTGTATCATAGGCATAAGTCGAATCCAACGTCTCAAAATTTCCAAACTAATATTCATTTTTTCAACCGCGATCAATCATTCAATTACTTCAATTAATATTTTTCTGTGATTCTATGACTCATGACGAACAAAGGAAAACATATTCACGATTGCTCGTACATGCATTGTCTTTCCCAAAATGTAACACGTAGAAGATGGTCATGCGAAACGTTGGATTTGACTTACGCCTATATGAACGTCAGATGGACGACGAAATGAAGGATGTTTAGATCAAATCCACCTTTCGAAACTTTTGGGAAAAAATCACGAAAAAGTGTGGTTTTTAAATGAAATTTCTTCGACCATGGCTAGCAAACGTATGTACCAAGCTGTACGTTTGTACTTGCAATATCCCTGTTGTTCCTGACTTTAATCAGTGACGAGATGTGATACCTGGCACCGTAGCATTTGGTCCATTTAAACCCACAAAAAAGGTCGAATTCGATGGTTATCGCCGATCCCTGTGGATAGTTCGATATTTTTCGTGGATTTTAATGAGCCAAATGCTACCTTGTCAAATCACACGCTCCGCCACTGACTGCTACCAACAATCAACCAACCAATAACTTTTAATTATTTTTCATCGTGTGCTATCTCTGATTGGTTTTCTGATGATGTGAAGGGTAAATAGGTCACCCCAAGGTTCATATACATAAGGTCTGGCCGGTAGCGCCAACTCGGGAAATCCAATATTTGGGAACCCATACCGCATACCCCCGTTTACTTTAACATTCTTTCCGAGTTCGCCGCCATCTTGGATCAATGGTTTTAAATGGAGAAGTGGTTCCCAAACTGTGGACCAACGAGAGGAGCCGAAAGCTCCCGGTCAGACCTTATGTATATGGACCTTGAGGTCACCTGGGTCACTCTCAGCATGTTGCGTCAACTCAGAATGAAGGCGCTGCACATGTGTGAATCTTTTTCTTGGTGTCATAGCCGCTGTTCTACCCATCTGGCCCCATAGCTCAGCCGGTTAGAGCGTCGTGCTAATAACGCGAAGGTCGTGGGTTCGATCCCCCCTGGGGCCACTAAAGTTTTGTTCATTCCTTGATCTGAATTACTTGTATTCAGTGATCATATACCGAGTTGGCTCATTCAAACGACTTTCATCTTGGCTTTGGTTTTCTGTTTTTTAATTTTTTCCGCTATTCTAATTGATATACGTTTAACCATGCGCGTATAAGATTATCTTTTGATTGACTACTAGTATAAAGCAGCGCGTTATCATGGTAACCATCGTTAACTATCGTAGTTCAATGCGTATGTCAAACTTATATCAATTAGAATAGCGAAAAAATTAAAAAACAGAAAACCAAAGCCAAGATGAAAGGCGTTTAAATGAGCCAACTCGGTATATGATCACTGAATACAAGTAATTCAGATCAAGGAATGAACAAAACTTTAGTGGCCCCAGGGGGGATCGAACCCACGACCTTCGCGTTATTAGCACGACGCTCTAACCGGCTGAGCTATGGGGCCAGATGGGAAGGGTATCGGCTATGACACCGAGAAAAGATACACACATGTGCAGCGCCTTCATTCTGAGTTAACGCAACATGCTGGGAGTGAATATGTTTCCCTTTGCTCTTCATGAGTCATAGAATCACAGAAAAATATTAATTGAAGCATATAATTGAATGATTGATCGCGGTTGGAAAAATTAATATTAGTTTCAATACATGTGAACCAGTGGTGTGTCGTCAACTGTGCGACTGGAAGCTATCCTTTGTTTTGAGGTAGGCCTCTTACCACCAAAACAAAGGACAGCTTACAGTCGCACAGTTGACGACACACCACTGATGTGAACTTAATAGTATCCCAAGGAAAAATTGAAGGTTCCACAATGACCGCGTGAACGACCATGAAACGACAATTAATCGACCATATACCAGTGGCGGCTCGTGAGATGCGATAAATCGATGTCCACTCCATTGAAAACTATAGAAAAGTATCGACTTCTCGGGAGTTCAATTGATCCCTGATGATCGATACTTTTCTATAGTTTTAAATGGAGTAGACATCAATATATCGCATTTCACGAGCCGCTACTGGACCATACGCATGCTCACTTCTGGAGTGGTTGCATGATCGCCTTTTTTAGGCTCGCCTATTGACGTACCAAATTTACAGTCTTTAAATTTTTATGTTAATTTTACGTTAGTTTATTTAATTTGTCTGGTGTACTTTCCGTGTAACTTGAGTAATTTAACATTTTTTTTTTTTTTTTTTTTTTTTTTTTTTTAGAGCATGAGTGTCATGCTCTATTGAAATCGTTTCTACAAGGTCAATAATGCTTTTCTTATAGGAACGGCATGGTTCGGGGGTCCGCTCGGGGGATCGCTTGGTTTCAGTATCGAGAACGGGTCCTCGAGGACCGATTGACCCATGTGATTCCGCCAATCCGGTGTCCTCCCAATTTGTCGCTTTTTCTTTGTGGCGGGAGTTTTTGGCCAAGATTGAGGTTAAGCATTTTTTGGGGAAAGTAATTACGTTACTAATTTGGATCAGACTTCAACGAAATTTTCTGTATGAGATATTGGGGTTTTATACCAGAGGATTGTGTCCATGTTTCGTGTATTCTGCGATTTAAAATGCATTTAGATGATTTCAAATTTCCAATCCTGTTATTGTTGATGTTTCGGTCCGCTAAAAGAGTTCGTTTGGGGAACGCGATCGGCGTTGCGTTTTAAGGTGAATCCTCAGCGACCTGTAGTAAGATTCTCATCCGCTAGATAACGCCACTGTTCCGCGGTCCTGAAACCATGCTTTTTCCGCCTTTAATCGTTAATTGCGAGAGCTAGAGTTAACTTTTCGAAAATGTAAGAACGTTGCGTTCTAGATCAAATCGTAAGGAAAATTTTAAGACCATTCCGAGCCATGGACGAAGATATAACTAAGAACTGCCGACTTCCTATCTCCGCCCGTGTTAAAACCTGTTAGCGGGTTTTCGAGCGCGACCGCAGCGCTCCAAGCAGCAGTAAGGGTCAACTAAAAGCGAACCGCTGCAGCGGTGGCCGCTCCGGCTCCCTTTCTCCCATGCCTTCCCGCAAATGTATACCGTGTAGGTAATTTGAATCACGATTGAACGAAGGGAACAAATGATCAGCGAATTAAAAGGAAGCAAAATCCGCTAAAAAGCAAACGTCTGGAGTATTTCTTGAAAGATTCCTGAATTGTCGAAAATGATTAATCAAGGACTGAAATACTATACACCACAGTTAACCTCAAAACGGAATCAAACAAGAAAGAGTACATAGACATTTGTTTTATTAGTAGAGATCAGGCGACTCTTTTAATTTGCTGATGATTTCTGTTACCTTGTCCAAAGTTGATTCTGGATTTCCCTTGCTTTCGATCTTCCATTGAGATACTGAGTTATCTGATCTCTTGGGTCGCCGACAACAGTTGACAGCCATGCCATAACAGACCAACTCCAACAACGGTTTTAGCAGTAGCACAGCATGTGAGCATGGACACATCGCCAGGATCGCTCACTTGAAGAGTAGTTCAGCTGACCGCTGCTTGGAGCGCTGGGGTCGAGAGCAAAACAGGACTAACAACAGTCGGCAGTCCTTAGTTATATCTTCGTCCATGGTTTTGCGACGACCTCCCGTCCCCTTTGCCCTCCCCACGAACTACTGCACCTACGCCTACAACAGTTGCTTGCCGCGTTGTGCAGATTGCATGAATGATGTGTGTCCATCTACTTCATCCCAATTTCACAGCCATCACGGGTGCCACGCCCGCCACGGGTCTTCTACCTGGTTTTATGCGACATCGGTCATCGTGGCTCAGTGTTACATGGTAATCAGCGGCGGATTCGGGAAAGGCACGCCCCCCCCCCCCCAACTCACGGTAGCCTTTTGCCTTTTTTCAACAGAAAAAATCCCATAAATTCCTCCCTGCAAATTTGAAAATTCATAGGCGTGAAGCCCCCCCCCTAAAAGAATTTTCTGGATCCGCCATTGTTAGTAATTTTTGCGGCACACTACGCCGGATTCCCGTGCAAATTCCTACACTTACCTTTCTCCCTTATCTGTCAATGGGCCATTCAGAAAAATCAAAACTTTACAATAAAAAAGAATCGGAACATTCGAAGATCAAATAATAACGAAAGGAGTAAGAGTTAACAAACTTTATTCTTAGTTTACTTTAAAATTTTTAATTAGGGGCGTAATTTAGGGGGGGCAGGGCGGGAAGTAGCCCCCCCTAAGCAGTGGTGCCCAACCACCCCTTGCCACTATACAGCTCCCCCCCCAGTTTCAGGATTCCTCTCCCCCCAGATCTAGACCTCCCCTGATTTTTACCCCACCCCCTCCTGATTCAGACGACATCATCCTTCCCACCCGTCATCTCCCTCGCCGAAAGAAGTTTTAAAATCTATAGTATGAGCGTGTCTACATTGGCAACTACCGTTGGCAACGAGAATTTTGCGAACTTCCTTGAAAATTCAGAATTTTCTGGTCGATAATTACATGATTAGAGAATGTATAGGCAAGAGTTTGGTTTTTTTAATTTAAATAGGTTAACTCTTAGAATTCATCAGGACAATGAAAATAAAGAAGGAATAGTTGTACTCAGCTTTTTACTATTTCTATCATCTGATGCTGTCACTTTATTCATAATATCAAACACGTCAAAAATAGAATTACTTTTGATACAACTACATGCTACAATCACTTACAATTTCTACCATTTGGAAGGATAATTGATTTATTTTCTATTTTGGGCGGAAGTGGGGGGGGGGGGTTCTCTAGACTTGCCCGTCTCTAGGTGGTGTCCCCTAGACCTTCATTGACATTCAAAAAGTTGCCCTCCGGGCAATTGTTTTGCGGGTGCCCATGTCTTTGTCCATGGTCTCTGAACCAGAAATTGAACGTTTTTCCCGGGTCTGTGGTTGCCTTCTTTTTCATAAGTTTAGACACGGTCACCCTGTAAACCCCACAACAAGTTAAAAGTCCGCAATCCGCACCCTCGACCCGCAGCCACTATCAAAAGTAAATTGCCGGTTGACTTGCAGGTACTCTCCTCCTCCTCCCCCAACTTAGATTAGACACAAATATAAAATTAAAAAAAAAAAAAAAAAAAAAAAAAAAAAAAAAAAAAAGTGAAAAAAAGAATGTATGCCCCAGCAAAGGGCCCCCCCCACAGTTTTCCAAGAGAGGGAGCGACCCCCTTGCCAGCGTAACTCCGAAAAAATAATTCCAACTGGGGTCCAAGTAACTCAAGTAAGGTCTCAAAATGAAATCAGATGGATCCAAAATTTTAACGGCGAGTACCGGTAAGCTTACTCTTTTGATCGGTCCAAACCGAATTGCGATACATCGATTTACTCTCGAGATATCGATTTTTCAAAGGCGCGCGGTATAGGGTCAGAAATCCAAGATTCTCTAAAATCCGCGAATTTCGACTCTCATGGACCTAGCATGCGCCGTGAGAAGTCATATGTGAGTTTTTTGAGTTCACATGAAGTTCATTAAGGGCCCTGACAAAGTCGGACCGATAAAGTCTATATCGGGGGGGGGGGGGGGGGGGGGCGTGGCCCCAACTCCAGCGTAAGTCTCACGTACAATGTCTAACTGCGGCCGCGGGAGGTCCCATAAGATCCGTTTAAAAACTTGGATGGATCTGAATTTTTTTCAAGAATTATCTAAAAGCTGAAGCTACCGCCCAATCCAAACCGCAGTGCGCAATCCATCGATTCGTTCTCGAGATATCGATTTTTCAAAGGCGTGCGGTCTTGTCAGATCGACCTTAGAGGGGGGCTGGAGGCTGGAAAAAGGCGAATTTCGTCTCTCACGAACCAGTCGTGTGCCGTATTATATCGGTTCCGCTTTTTTTCGGGTCCCAATGATGTCCCGAGAGGGCTCAATGCAGTTTCGAGCCAAAAAAATATCATCTTAGGGGGATTAAAAATATCAAACTACTCCCCGTTTCAGCGTAACTCTGACAAGAAATGTCTAATGCGGCCGCGAGAGGTCCTGTAAGGTCATTAAATAAACTCGGATGGATCTGAAATTTTCGAGGTTGTCAGTCACAAGCAAGCGCTTTCGACCGGTGCAAACCGAATTGCAATACATCGATTCACTATCGAGATATCGATTTTTCAAAGGCGCACGGTCTTGTCAGATCGAACATTGAAATAAGCTGTGGATACTCTGTATCCGCGAATTTCGTCTCTCATGGACCGTTTAAGCTCCCTTAAAAAACGAATGAGCTTTTTTCAAATTCATATTACGTTCCTTAAGGGCCTTGATGAGTGTCGGATGACATTTGATCAATATTAACATTCATTTTTTTAAACTGAGACAAAAAGAGCTGAAACCATAAAGACGAAGAATTTCCATCGTGATGACTTTGGTTCAAGCGAGGAAAATTCTATAGAAGTCCCAAATAACTAGACTAGACTTTCCGGCTTGCTAGGATTGGTATTAAGAATTTTCCCTTTCCCGATGACTTTGGTTCAGGCGAGAGAAATCTAAAAAAGTCCCAAATAACCCAAACTAGACTTTGCGGCTTGCTAGGATTGGTATTGCGTCATCCGATTTTAAAGGAACTATCACTATCGAAATCGATTTTCAAAACCACAGTATTCACCTCGCCTCGTGAACAACTGTTTCAACACGCTATAAGTAAATTTTCATTCCCACTTTGACCTATCAAGTTATTTTTACAGCGATCACTGTTATACAAACACAAATGCAGCGTTGCGATTGACTTTGTCGCAGTTTTGTACTATCAATATGGAACTCCACACTTACAATGATTTCCGGCCGACACTCATGCTCTCTTTGCTAACACTGTTCCAGTGTTGCAAGTTCCAACTTGTTTTTTTTTTTTTTTTTTTTTTTTTTTTTTTTTTTTTATTTATTTATTTATTGGCAATTGTCTAAAGATTGAAAATAAATCATTTATCATTTATCATTTTTTCCAGGGTCTTGAGCACACTTACGATTTTTTTTTATGTCACTTTGTTCTTCATTACATTTATGTTTCGAGAGAAGGGCTTAAGGTTTTTAAAAAGTAAGCATGTAAAAACTTACTTTGAAAATGGAAATAGACTATGTAAATTCTTGATAATAACTACTGACCTGAAATCAAAGGAAAGAACAAAATACATTACAAAAAATCCAGTCAATGAAACAGATGATAGTTGCGAGCGTGCAATTCCGGATCATGGAAGATTCCTGTCTATTATATCACTTTCTCTACCGAAACACAGAGATACGTCTCAATAGATGGGAATCTCCCATGATACTTGCGTCCCTCTGCCACAATAAGCCCGATTTTGGAGTTAATTTTGTGATTTTTTTGTGTACTCACTGTCATTTTCACAGGTTTTTTTTTTGCAAAATCAACTCTTCAATCCCCTATAGCAAAAGTTTGCAAAAGCGCTATTTGGGGTATAGCACCGTT